>JAIWQS010000259.1:222500-260894 GCA_029891385.1 Erythroxylum novogranatense | reverse complement strand
ATTACTTATACGAGCTTTCAGGGATGTTTCCCAGTAGTCTCGACTTTTATGGGCGTATCCCCAGGCCTTCGTCGCTCGGTTTTACTCTTTTGTTGTAGAACCTTGTTGCCTTACGCACAGCGGCTTAAACGGCGACGACCCTATCCTGTTTTCTTGAGAAGCATTAGTTAAACCGGGCTTCGTTATTCGCTCTTCGTCATAGATTCGACACCTGCGATTATGCAATACCTTACATGGGGACTAAGGCTTTCGCTTGAGGTCATCTGAGCGGTGTTTCCTGTGTCATTTGGTTGTGGTTACATGCCATCATGACCTTCATCGATTTCCTCGCCCAGGTTTTTTCGTCCGTGGTAGCTTCTTGAAGTGCTCATTATCTTTATTTGTGTTCTCCATGAGCTTGTTGCTTTGGGGGTGAGCTCTTTGAGGTCGATTCTGACACTTATCTTTAAGTGGATGAGAAATCTCTAAACTTTTCGTTATCGAGCGTAAATGAGTTGTCTACTACCGACACCATAGGCATTGTTAAAGGCGAGTCGATATATTTTCTTTCTGAAATTCTCCACCCTACTGGCAGTAATTGTGGCGACGACTTCGCCACCCATTTGGTGAAGTACCTTACTATGCCACTATCGGGAACTTCTTACATCGCGACCCAGGGAAAAGCCTCGATATGTCCATTCCCCAATTGAGCGAAAGGATAGGGTGACTCACAATTTTCATCCTCTCGGTGAAATTTGGTGAAGACAGTACTGCATTTTCTCTGGCGAGCGTCCGCAGCGATCGACTTTATCTGGCGATCTTTTCTCATTTAATAGGCGATAATACCTTGTCGAATCAGCACGTAGAGCCAACATTCTACCCTCTACATGATTTCCGCACATTCCTTGACTTACTTGACCATTGCTTGCTTTCGACTTCTTCTTCATTCAAGCATCGCGGCGGTGGCGGTCGTGAGATAAACATAAAGGTCATCGTTTATGATCAGCGTATTCAGCGCCTTTATTCTCGGTTTCTTGGCCTCCTTGGTGTCTTTCGGTTGTATTTCCTCTAAGAGATACCGTCTGATCGGTTCCATCTAACTCAATCGATGAGGTATTTATTGAAGAACTTCCTTGACTTTTTTGAATGCTAGGGCGATCTGGTTGTTGACTAGAATGTTATTTTTGGCGTCTTGATGCGAGGGGCCATTTTGGAGGCGCATCCGCTTTAGCATTTTGAGCTCGTTTCATCTATTGATCGTGTCTTTGCTCGAAATTGCTTAACTCCCTTTACTAGCTCAAATATTCGATCATCTTTTTGTTCCTTGGCTTACATGCTGCGGATGACTTGGCGACCACCAACAGCTGTCGTTATATATCTTTAAATGCTTCACTTCTCTATTTCCTTAGCTAGTTGAGACCGCTATCAAAGCTCATATTCCGCTTCGTTATTGGAGGCCTTGAATTCTAGTTAAGTTGCGTATTCCACCTTTTTTCTTCCGTATGCGAATTGATTAATACCACTCTACTCCGCGTCCTTGATGTTGGGCGACCGATCAGCGAACAAGCTCCGTGCAGGAATCGCTCATCCTTGAAGTTGGGTTGGCTCATCTGCGATGAAGTTCGCGACACCGTGCCTTAATGGTCGTCACGGGGTTTGTATTATATCGAACTCTCCCGCTCTATGCCGCTTTATTAGTGGGCAAAGTTTCGGGACTTTTGAAGCAACCTTTGACGAGGGTTGATGGGATCCATACCTCCAATGGTATGACTTTGGAAGTAGGGTTTTAGCTTTGTTTGCCATTATCAAGGAGAGGGCTAGTTTCTCTATGGTGATATCGCATTCCGGTCCGGTCAACACTTTCTGGCGTAGTAAGCAGGGGTGTTGTTAAACTTCCCCGATCCAGAATAATCTTGTCTTGATCGACCCCTCAATGTTGTCAGTATAAAATCGATTCTCTCCTCTACCGGGCTTTGTAGGATAGGCGGGCTAGACAAGTATTGCTTTAAGTGTTGAAAAGCTTTCTACCATTCATCAAGCCATTGGGCTGGTCACGTTAAGCTTTTCTCGAGATTTTGAAAAATGGGAGGCACTTGTCTCCCAATGCGGAAATGAACACCTTAGAGACGCTATCCAACCGGTCAATATCGCACTTCTTTTTAAGCATTAGGCGAGGCATTTGGATGATGGCTTGATCTTCTCTGGATTAGCTTGATCCCATTGAAAGTGATCATAAACCACAATTTTTCGGATGCTACTACTAAAATGCATTTTTCGGGTTGACTTCATCTGAAATTTATTGAGGGTCTGGAAGACTTCTTGAGATCTTCCACATGCTTGCTCTCATCTTCTTTTGACCACCATATCATCCATAAAGCTTCCATCAACGTGGAGTCACCTGTTTCTTAAAGATCTCCATGACGAGAGTCGTACGATAGTCGTGTTAGCGTTCTTCAAGCCAAAAGGAATTAGTTGGTAGCAATATGTGCCTTGGTGGGATTATGAAGAGGTCTTTTCTTCGTCTTCCAGACTCATTTGAATATGATGATAGCAGAAAGCATCCGGAAGAGAGAGGTTCATGCCCTCGGTAGAGTCTACTAATTGGTCGATCTTGGGTAGAGGAAAGCTGTCCATCGACATGCTTTGTTGGTCGGTGAAATCGATGCACATTCTCCACTTCCCATTCTTCTTTTCACTAAAACCACATTGCAAGCCATTCAGTGTACTTGACTTCCGGATGAACTGACCTCGGTAATTTCTACTTCTTTCGATCACCCCATCAAGCTCCTTCTGCGTGCTTTCGCTTTTTATCGATCGACTTCAGAGTCATATAGAATACCAAGGAGTGAGACTGTGTTGATCGAAAATTCAAACATCAAGCTCGGTACCCAGCTGAAAACCGATCTATTTTCCACCAAATAGCCTCGTGATTTATTTAGCTAGGTCATTCTGACTGAACCTAGGTTTGTGAATTTAGATGGGTCGGTCTCGTCCCGTAAATGACCATGCATATCTTCCTTGGTTCATCCTATCCATCTCCTCATTGGCTCTCACATCAAGAGGGCTCGTCAGGACCATCGCCCGTCTAATATTTTTGTTTCATAAGTAGCACTCCTCGCGATTCTCTTGCGACCTTCGACGAGCACAGGATTCCATGAGGCGTTGGAATTTCATCGCTTTAGTAGTATGTAGAAGAGCTGACGCTCTTGGCATTACGGGTAGCTCATCCGATTATTGCATTATATGCCCTTGAAACTTCACGACTAGGAATTCAACATCCCTTTCTATTTGGCACGACTTTGCCCAGAACTTCACTTTTAAATAGACTCGAGAATGGGTGAGGTGATGTCAGGTTACCCACTGATAGGTGGTTATGGTGAGGTAGTCGATCTTGGTACCTCCATCTCAGCTTAGAGGCCTCGTAATACAACAAATCGACCGAGTAGGCGATCAATCATCACCCGCTTCACCTCGTGGCGATCCGTGTTCGGGATTTACCACGAGGCGTCATCATGGGTAACTTACTCCATCAAGGTCAGACTCATCGAGCGATATCATCTCTAGTCGTTCTCCTTGGGCCTTTTGGTGGATGAGTCTCTGTGCAAACTGTTTGGCATATCTTTTTCTCCTTTAGCGGTGGATCCCCCTCGCATTTCAATGACCCCGATCGTTCGGTGCGTCTTGTTGCATTGCGTTTACATCGTTTCCTTCCCTCTGTCGTCCTCTCTTCTAAATCGATTGCTCGTATTTGCATACGCCTCCCTCCATCATTCTGTCGTTTTAGCCTCCAGGCGGTGCGCCTGTATGTCCGGCGACACATCCTGCGCTGATTATCGATCGACATTTTGTTACGTGCCTCACGAATCGTGACCTTCCTTTTTTGGATAAGGAGTTCGATCTCTTTTTCAAGCGCCAACAATCCTCCGTGTAGCGTGACCGATATCTGTGAAGCGACAATATAGATCAGGTTCCTCTCTTGTAAGGTCTTCATTTATTGGGCTCTCGGATGGACTCCCATCCGCTCTCATAGCCATTAGTACTTCCGCATATCGTTTGTTAAGCGGGGTGAAGTCTTAGTGATGCCACTGTAGGCCGTCGGCTTTCTCGAATCGGTGATCCTCATGTCTCTTGTGAGACTCATCGCCTCCACTCGGCGCTTGATCATCATCTTCTGCGCTTTGTATTCTTTTTAATACTTGGTGAATGTATTTATCTACCGATGTCGATCTCTTGAATAGATCGAGAGTGATCGAGGCAATGACTTTTGAACTCCTCATGTCCTTGTATTTGCTTTCGTAAGTCTTCGCAACGTGGGCCAGCCCAGTGGTTGGGGACTTATTTGCTTCATTATTAAGCCAAGTGATGAATTCGATGAAACTTCGTTTCTTCCTTGGGTCAGGTAGCATTACTTCCGGTCACGGTTTACGTAATTAAGCTTGCTTGTGTATTGGTTAAGGAAAAGTAGCCTAAAATCCTCAAAGTAGGTGATATAGCACGGAGGTGAACTATTGAACCATCGTCGGGCTCCCTCTTGAAAGGCCGTGCGTAAAGCC
The DNA here is from genome assembly GCA_029891385.1 of Erythroxylum novogranatense. Lineage (NCBI taxonomy): Eukaryota > Viridiplantae > Streptophyta > Magnoliopsida > Malpighiales > Erythroxylaceae > Erythroxylum > Erythroxylum novogranatense. The sequence goes on along the minus strand of JAIWQS010000259.1, from coordinate 256,362 downwards.
TTACATTAAATGGTGTCCTAGACACAATGTAGATTCATCATGAATTTGGAAGTCTTGTAGGTAATCTAGAAGTCGGTCTTTCCAATATATTTTCGAAGTCGATATTTTGGTGCGGTAGGGAGGCTATCAATTTTGGAGTGAAGGGAGAGTCTGTCTTTGTCTTTGTTGAGGCGTCTGGGCTCAAGCTCATACCTGCGTTAATCCGATCATCCACGATCTTTCTAGAACTTCGGTTGGGTGGTGATCGGTCGTCATGCTAACTGTCGTCAACTTCGCCAGTCTGACGGTACGCTTATGTCTTTGGTTGAGGCTGCGAATCTGGCGGATCAACATGATCGGCCCTTCCTCGATCTGTTTTCGGTGAGGAGGTTTGTATAAGCGGAGGAGGATCCGCATCCGATCGGTGTTGTAGATTCGGGTCGCATATTAAGTGTAGCGTTATCCTGCTAAGCTACATTATGTTCTTCTTATTCCAAGTCTTTGAGGTTGCGGTTGATTGTTAGAATCTGAAGATTAGTGCGGGAAACATGAGGTGCGGCGCGAGTTGCGGGTAATTGCAAACCCATACATTTGCATCGCGAGCCATGACGGCTATATCGAGGTTTGTCACGCCTTTGGCTGATACATGTGTGTTTGGGCGTGGTGTCACGAAGTAGGACCCGGTGGGCGTCAATTGGTTACTGCCAAATTCTAGCTGGCCTGTATGTTGCCGTTTGGATCCATGATTGATTGCTTCACGTAAAGGTTCGGTGCAAAGTTCTGCGAGACAAAGAAGGCACATCGAGGGTTGTTTCGATAAGCCCTCAAACACTCAAGTTAGTCTTTTGGTGAAGGTGGGATCGTAAGTGAGAAAAACTAGGGTTATGATTCTTCGATTACCTTTGTTACGATAGAATTATACCTATATATAAGCAACAATTAGGTTTAGATCTTTACGTGTGCATAGGAGTCTCTCATGCATGACGGGCTGAGGAGGAAGCTTAGATCGGGCTTGGGCTTGACATGCTAGCTATTAGGTATGAAACCTATCTTGAAGAATGGACGATCGGCCTGGGATCGTCAGGTTCGGACCACCACGACCACTTCGACCCTGTTGATTACCCCAAACAAAATGTCAAGTTTGCCCCATCTGCTTTTCGTCTCTCGTTTTTTCCATAAGGGTCTTGACATTTTTCTCTCTCTTATTCTTAACGAGATGGAAATCATCAAGTCGGAGTTAAGCGTCGACAAGATCTGGTCATCGCCAATTGGGGTTTGGAGATTAGGGATTGAGGGTGCAAGATTTCTTCTTATGGGTGCAATTCATTGGTTATCGAGCCGTGGACAAGAAGAATAACAACTCCTCTTCTCCTCGATCTTCTTCTTCCAGTATCTCTCTCTCCCCTCTCTTTATTTCTCTCTTAAAAGCACCCTAATGTTATGTATAAAAGATTTGCTATTTGGGTCTTTTTTAAATGTCTTGTTTATCTCGATTAATGGCCTTGATATCGTTGATTTTTTACGCTCTCTATGCTTTCCTATTTTGTTTTTCCTATCGGTTTTGGAGATTGTGTTACGGATGCTTCATAGGTAAGCAAAACATATTCTTAATAGGATTTTTTTAGATAAGCAAAGTTTATTTATCGAAATAACGAAAACTGCAACACAAACAAACCCCAATTACAAAGTCAACGATAAAACAAGATCCACTAACTTAACACCAACTACTACATAAAAGCGGTTCTCAATTAACAGCCGAAGCTAGAACCTAAGACCTTAAGCCCAATGACTCCTTGATGATAGCGAAGATCTAACTCAGACTTAAAAGTAGAACAAAACAATGAGAGTTGCGCTCCTCGGACCCGATAAGCCAAGGCATTCGAGCTAATCGAAGCAAAATAGGCAACGATTTGCCTTTACCAACACCAATCAACCATTGAAACTCAAAAGTCCAATCACCAGGATCTCGACAAAATCCACAAGTCAACAACACTCCTTCCAAATGAATTTCACATAAGAACAACTCATAAACAAGTGATCCGAGACTTCATAACCATCGAGCGAGTGCAAGCAAGCTCCGCCAAGAAGCAAGCCTAACGCTCCCTTTGTCCTTTGTAGGCAATCTATCCAACAAGACAAGCCAAGAGAAAAAGAGTGCCTTGGGATGTGTAAAGGGCACCAAACAACTCTCAACCAACTTTATCCTCATGAGGCTGATTTCGTTCCATATAACAAAAAGAGAGTTTCTGGGAAAGAAGAGCACTACTTACAGATTTAAATACACCTGCAGCTTCATTTCTCAAGCTCAAAAGTTTCTTCCAATGCCAGCAACTAGAACTTGGAACAAGTAGAGACAGGAAATCCCTATCCTTAATCTGTAAGTAGGATTTTGGACCGTAGATTGCCAATATTTCTGTGATAGCATGTGGCGTAAGCGTCAGTTGCTATAATTCAGTGTATTGTTGGAATGTATCTACTAAGTATTCATTTGAAAACCTTTAAGTTCCAAATTTCTGGCTTTCTGTTTGTTTAAAAATTTGGGGATTTTCTACCTATCTATTTGTTATATTTAATGGGCAATTTCTATTTTCATTTGTAAAATATCTTTCAAGCTTATTTCATTTAAAAAGTAACTTACTGCTTTTTTTGAAGACATGTTGGTTGTCAATTGCATCTATATCAGTTAATAATTTTGAGTTTTTTTTTTTTCTGTTTGTCTACCTTTTATTTAAGTTTTAATTAATTTTTGTTTGAACACAGAGAGATCATCAAGCCATTGATATTCTTGTGGCAGAGATTGATATCTATAAGCTCTTTGCTTTCAAACATTGTAAAGGAAGGGAACAAAGCTAGCACTTTGTGAAGGTAGAATAGAATCATTGTTCTTGCTTGTCGGAAGGAAAAGAATATGATGAGAGCCATAAGGCAAAGGCCATAGATCTGATTAAAAGAATGGAGAATTGGAATCTATTCGGTGATACACTTAATTCCTTAGGATTCTAGTGGAGCATAGAGAGGATGTTTAAACACTTTCTTTGAGTAGTAGCAGAAGTATATACGAGAGGATGGAAGTCATTCTTTGTGTTGCATACGGTTATTGTTATTTAAGCAATGGAGTAACAATACAATGTATGATGTGTAATAATGTTTGTTTTCTTTAAGCAATGTATTTCATTTTCTTTGCCCTTGCATATTATGGTTATGTATTGGCTATCTTTGACCTGAACTTTGGGATTTGATTTGACTGAACTTTGGGATTTGATTTCTTTGGAATACATGTTTCTTTAGCCCTTGCAATTTTTAATGATGAAATGGATTTGATTTGTTTTTCAAGCTTCTGATCTGTTTTTTTAGTAATGAAAGATCCCCATCTAACTTGCATTCTTAACTTTGGCGTGGAGACTAAAGAGTAGCAACTTAGATAACTCCAATGTGTCAAGCTTTGACTTGATACAAAAGGTAATTCTCTATTTATTAATAACATAATACTAATCAAATTATTAATTTATACCAACTTTATTATATTGTCACTTGAAAGTTTTATGTTTGTTTATATTTATCAAATGTTATGAAATTAGGTTTTTATTATTATCATTTTCTAATATTATATCTCATTATTCTTGAGATCACGATACATTTGGGCATGGATTTTTAGGTTATTAAATATTATTTACTCTTGAATAAAAAAAATTAATAGTTATTTAATTAAATAAATATTGTCCTAATTAATCAAATTTGTGATTAAATATATTGATGGAGTTATAAATTTAATATCAAATTGTATAAATTGATCTTATATATAAAAACATAGATTTTTAATTATTTAGCAATGACTAATGATGCTAATTAAAGGCTTCATGATTTTTCAATTGAATTTTAAATTGATTTTAAATTGATTTGTCTCTACCATTTCTGAATTAGACATATATGATGCTAGAAGATTTAAATAGTTATTAAATAAATAAGGTTTTAAAATTGTGTTTTAAAAATAATAATAATTATAATAGTAATAATAATAATAACAATAACAATAACAATAACAACAACAACAACAACGACAACAAGGATAATAATAATAATAATAATAATAATATAATAATAATAATAATAATAATAATAATAATAATCTTAATAATAATAATATCATAATAATAATAATAATAATAATAATAATAATAATAATAATAATAATAATAATAATAATAATAATAATGATAATGATGATGTAGTATTCATAATAATAATAATAACCAAATCTCACTTCAGTGAGGGTTTGAAAATAATAATAATAATAATAATCATTATCATAATAAGAATAATTTAAATAATATTAATAATAATAAAGATCATACTAATAACAATCATCATTATAATAATATAAATAATATAAATAATAATATAGATCATAGTAATAATAATCATAATTATTATTACACAAATAATAATCAACATAATTGAAATATCGAAAAGGAATGTAATAATAATAATAATAATAATAATAATAATAATCATACAAAAGGAGGATAATAATAATAATAATAATAATAATAATAATAATAATAATAATAATAATAATAATAATAATAATAATAATAATAATAATAATAATAATAATAATAATAATAATAATAATAATAATAATAATAATGAGAATAATAATATCAAAAAGGAATTTAATAATAATATAAAATTAATCTAATAAATATAAATAAATATAAATAAATTTAAAATATATAATTAAAATATATAAATTTCCAATATATTTTGATTTAATAATTAAAATTAAAATTAAAAACTTCGTGAAATGAGCTAGCCCTTGTTAATTGACATTTTATATTAATTTTACATATATAATTGGCTAAACTCTTGTCCATTTAATATTTAAATTACACAAATTAAGAGTTATTTGTTTTTAATTTAGCACTACAACAAAAAGATACATTTAGCGTTGTCTTCGTAGAAGGCGTCCTTGAAATGTAGGAGGCTTCGCGATATGCATTTTAGACGTCACGAGAAGTGGGAAAATTAGGTGACTTTGAATGCAACATCGTTGAAAACTCCATATTTTTACGTCATTTTGGTAGTAGGGCGTGGCAAAGTACTATCCTGATGTCTTGGAGAGTTAGGCGTCGGAAAGGTCGGAAATTAGGTTTGCTCCCGAACCCCGCCCGAGCAACACGACAACGTTTTTAACTAACATTAAATAGTTATTAAACACATAAGTTTTAAAAAGTTGTGTTTTAAAAATAATAATAATAATAATAGTAATAGTAATACTAATTGTAGCCCCCTCACAGTAGAGTATACAATTGGCTGCAGTAAATCGTACCGATGCACAACCTCTGACGAGTGCACTACTAAACTATCATTCTATATCCTCGTGGCATCGATATACATAAGCAATAATATCGAATCCACTAAATTTTAAAACCAAAAGATTCATTCCATTCATTCACAAAACCGTCGATACAACATCGGTCATAAATATATACATACGCACAAGTCCAAAAGAACTACTACAACTCCTAGCTAAGTCATCCACAAAATACCCAAAGATCCCCAAACAGGACACATGGGCCATGCTCCTCTTAAGCACACAAAGCAGATAAGTCTCACCGATCGGAGCTTGAGGTCAAACTATCTACATCACGAAAAAATAATTACATAATTTGGGTGAGTTTGCGAGAAACTCAATGAGTAACCATCATCGATGGTTTACTCAACTCATCATAACCACATAATCACACAATATCATATACTATCACATTGAAAATCACATGCGGTCGATTTCACATTTATAAGGCGATAAGCCTTTCACACAATTCACATGTAATCAATCATATATGCGATTGTGCATGTGACTCTTTCATTTTCTTTTCGTTGTTGTGACCGTGTGCACGAGCTCATATCGTTGAGCCATTGGCTCAAAGCGATGGGCTTAAAAGCCTAATCGTTGAGCATAAAGCTCTACAAATCATTGGGCATGAAGCCTATGCGTTGAGCTTAAAGCTCTGAATCGGTGGCTACCGGTCCTACAACGCCCCTTTATGTGATCATACTTTTATGCATGTATGCATGTCCCATTTACAATACATGCATCATTTGAAAACCTCATACTCTAATTTTCATCATTTGAAATCATTTATGACAATTTACACCCAATTAACATACATAGCACATTCAATATTTGAACACCTGTGGTCGAAATCAATCAAATCAACACATAGAATCCATCCTTAGCTCCACATGGCATATGACATAAAATTAAACACATAAAGGTTGAAGAACCAACTGGGTTACTCACCTCGAACTTAGAAGCTCTTTGGAAGGAAGTCTACTTCACGTCGAGATGATCGGCGATCCACTTGAGCCGCTATAACAATCAAAATATACATAACATTATTACTGGTACTAATTCCGATGCTTAATTATGCAGATGAATCAAATCATGTACATACTATACAAATTATGACATTTCCGACCTAAATCCGAATTCCCGATCTCAAACTCAAATTCCCGAACTCAATTTCTAATTTCCAATTTCAAAATCTCCAAATTGAATTTAATCCATAACCAATTAGATCCTCAATTGCCTAAATCCCCAAATGATTAAAACCCTAATTTCATTTTGGTAGAAACACCTTCCTGCATGCGGCTCCAAATTTCACCGCCGCGAGTATCCAATTAGCTACGTTCGCGCGCGCAAGCGCCGCGCTCCTCGTCGCAAGTCACGCCCGCGTCACGACGCCACGACATGCCCTTTTCTCCTCGCCGCGGCGCACCTTCCGCGCACGTCGCGGCGTGCTGCGCGTTCCTACTCGCCGCGGCGTGTTCTTCATCGCCCATGCGTCTGTAACAACGGACACGTCCGAAAACCCGAATTTTTGCAGATTTTGATCGATAATCGTTCCAAATCCAAGTTTTCTCCTTACAAATCACTCCTAAATAAATCCATACTCATCATACAACAATCCCTAACCTCTATTTCATCAAATAAGTAAAATCCCTAAATTCTAACCCTAATCACCGTCGGAAATCCTAATGCTCAAATCCTCAAATTTTCATGTTCAAACATCAATCTAACTTTATAAATCAACAAATCAAGTTATACAAGACAAGATCAAAGTAGCTTACCTGATTAAAAGCTCCAAATCTTCAAGAATCACCAATCTCTCTCTCCCACACCCACGGCAACTCCCAAAATAATGCCCAAAATCATCTTCTTCTTACACCAAGCTTAAGGGAATGATCGAAAGAAAGGAAAGAACAATTTTGTGGAAGGAAATCAACCAAACTCTCAAGAAGAAATCAAGAAGAGGAATCACGAAGAAGGAGAAGAATAAAGCTTGTGGGGAGAAGATTCAAGGTTTAGGATATATATATATATTAAAGGGATTAAGGCTTGTTTGGCAAATGTCAATTGCCTGAAGTCGATCAAACAACCTCGATCAATTTCAAATTCTAATTTCTCCCGAATTTCAATGACCAAGTCTAGTTCCTCAAATCAAATTACTAACCTGTCCGTACCATTGGATAATCAATTATGGAACCGAAAATCTAATTAATGGTCATCGATCAATTTTTCGGTCCGACCTAATCTCAAAAATTCCAGAAAATTTCCTATAAATCCATAAAAATAGAAAACTCATTATCCTATACTCCAATTTCACAATTCCACTCTCTAACTTTCAATTCTAACTCAAATTCAATCATCGAACCTAAATTGACCTAATTATCCCATATCCTAATCATATCCAAATTTCATTTACAATCTCCAATTTCTCATTTCTTATACCAATTAAATTTCTCATGATTAATTAACCCAAATCAATTTCCAAATTCAAATTATCCCAATCTAGTCGGAAACATGTCATATATGCATATGCGTACAAATGCCAATTATACTGGTATGCTATAATGCACGCACGCACATGAACAAATCGAATGCAATAAATCTGTACATCCCATCCGGTAGCAGGATGTTACAATTCTCCCTCTAATAAAAATTTCGTCCCAAATTTTCTTACTGTGATCAAAGCGGATGAGGTCGCCTCCTCATGTGCTCCTCGATCTCCCAAGTCGCCTCCTCGGATGAGTGGTTCTTCCAAAGGACTTTCACCAATGGAATAACCCGGGACCTCAGCCGCTTGACCCGCATCCAATAATCCGCACCCGGCTCCTCAATATAACTTCGAGTCCTTTGGCAATCTCTATCTCTCAGAGCGGAATCACATGAGTGAATTGAGCGATATCTCAAAGCATGCTCACATGAAAGGCGTCATGCAACCGAGACATCTCACTGGCAAGAGCCAACTCAGTAGGCTAGCGGTCCAATCCTCTCGGTAATCTCATACGGACGATATCTGAGGGACTCGACTTGCCACGGCCAAATCCAGAGAACTCCTCTCCACGGAGATACTCTAAGGAACACCTATCTCCTATAGCATACTCCATCTCTCTCCGATCTTTGATCCACATAACTCTTCTGCACGTCACTGAGTCGCCTTGATGTGACTCAAATCAATCGTACCTTATCATTTGTGTCTGGATCAGCTCGGGACCTCTATCATCCTCATACCCTCTTCATCCCAAAGTAAGAGGGATCGTACATATAGATCCATAAAGCGCTCATAAGGTGCCATCCCAATCTTGCTTTCGATGCGGATTATTATATGCAAACTCCACGAGAGGCAAATCGATCCCATGCACCTCGGAACTCCAACACACGGGCTCTCGACATATCCTCAGCGATCTGAATAGTCCTCTCACTCTGCCCATCATGCGAGGATGAAGCGTCATCTTTGAAGTTCAATCTGGTCCCCATGGTGCTGAGGCTCTCCAGAACCTCGAAGTAAATCTGGGATCCCTATCGACACTATCGGCCCGGGACCCTATCGGTCGAACTATCTACTACGTACTTAGGGCCAGCTGATCGGGGTATGGTTCTCCCTCATCTGGCAAAAGTGAGCGATTTGGTCAATCGGTCCACTATGACCAGATAGCATCCTCGCCTCGGCGTCTGGCAACCCCATAATAAAGTCCATCGTGATGCGCCCCATTTCCACTCCGGAATGGGCGACGAGTCAATCTCCCAAGCGGGGCACGGTGCTCGGCCTTAACTGGCGGCACGTCAAACACCGAGAAACAAACTCCGCTACATGCCTCTTCATACCGCCACAGAAATGTAACTTAAGAGTGCGATACATCTTGGTGACACCGGGATGCATGGCATAAGCATGACCAAATGAGCCTCCTCCAAAATCTCACGCCTCGGATCATCCACATCTAGCACACACGATCTCTGGCCCATCCACAAAGTATCATCTCTAAGCTCAAACTCTGACTCTGCCATCCTGATCTGACTCTATCCATCAGTCTCACCAATGCTGGATCCCGATTACGAACTCTCTAATCCGATCATGCAATCTGAGCCTCGGCCTCAAAGTTGCAATCAAAGCTCCCTCGACTCGAATCCATCGCACATTAAGTGCTCTCAATCCGAATCTAAGCACGGCAACCTCGACACACGAATCAAATTTGCCTACCATGCGATCTCCTACTCGATGCATCAGCCACCACATTGGCCTTCCACAGGTGGTACTCGATAGTGCGATCGTAATCCTTAAGCACTCTAACCATCTCCTCGCCTCGATTCAACTCTCGACTCAACAAATACCTCGAGCTCTTATGATCCGTGAAGATCCGGAAAGTCTCCCCATACGAGATAATGTCTCCGGATCTTGAGCAAATACAACTGCGCCAACTCAAGTCATGCAGGATAATTACCCTCACGGGCTCTCAACCGTCTCGATGCATAAGCAATGACTCTCCCATGCTGCATCAAGACACAACCTAAACCTGCTGCGAAGCATCACTAAATACCTCAAATCCTCCCGATCCGGATGGCGGGGCTAACTGCCGTATATGCCGTCAACCGATGTATCAACTCATCAAAACTCCTCGCTCATCCGTCATCATCGGTAAAACTACACCCTTCCTCGAAGTCTTGTTAAGGGCGGAGATCACGAAACCCTCGACAAACCTTCGGTAGTATCACGCCAATCCAGGAAACTCCTCAACTCGACACGTTCCTCGGAATCTCCCAACTCCTCATCGCCTCAATCTTGTGAGGATCCACGGATACCCTCACCGGACACTATATGGCCTAGGAATACCACCTCGTCGAGCCAAAATTCACACTTAGTGAATTTGGCATATAATTACTGTCCCTCGTGATCTGCGTGATTATCCTCGGATGCTCGCATGCTCTTGTCTGACCTCGAATATACCAAGATATCATCAATGAATACGATCACAAACTGATCTGGTATGGCTGAAAGACCTATTCATCAAGGCCATGAAAATTGCCGAGGCATTAGTCGACCCGAGCGGCATCACTAAGAACTCGTAATGTCCATACCGCTCTCGAAAGCACTCTTAGGCACATCGGCCTCTGCGATCCTCAACTGATAGTAACCGGATCTCAAATCCAACTTGGTAAACACCGCTCCTCCTGGTGATCAAATAAGTCATCGATCCTAGGCGGTGGGTACTTATTCTTGACAAGAACCGATTAAAGTCGCCTATAATCGATGCAAAGCCTCATAGTCCCGTCCTTCTTCTTCACAACAACAACGGGCTCCCCACGGTGAAACACTCGACTTTGATGAACCCTTATCCAATAACTCCTGAAGTGAACCTTAAGCTCCCTCAATTCCACCGGTGCCATCCTATACGGAGGTATCGATATAGGAGCGGTACCTGGAATGAGGTCTATCTCGAACTCGCCTCCCGATCCCATGACAAACCCCAGAACTCCTCGGGAAACACATCAGGAACTCCCGATCACAGGGGACATCATGCAACCTCTGCTACACTCTAGAGTCTACCACATGCGCCCAAATAAGCCTCACAACCACCTCGCATCAATCTCAAAGCACTCACAAACGAAATCATCCTAGCGGCCTTTGCACGACTAACACCTGAAATCTGACCCTAGGTGACCCAGAGACTCAACACTACCTCCTTGGTATAACAATCCAAATGGCCCTATAGGCGAAAAGTGAGCGATCCATCCCCAAAATCAAATCAATCTCACGAAGGGTAACACAATCAAATCGCACCAATACCACTGAATCTACCAATCCTGCATCCCTGCAGATCTCACCTAAAGCGGTGGTACTACCCAAAGGTGTACTCACCGCAACCCATCTCTGTAATACCTCCCTATCCACATGCAATCTACATGCCACGTGTGGTGCGATAAATGAATCGTGGACCACGGATCTATCAATGCAAAAACCTCAAATCAAAGATTAGAATCATACCGACCACCACATCCAGGGAGTCCCGAGCCTCCGCCGGGTCATGGCATAAACTCGGCGGCTCAGGGCTGCGGCTGCCTCGCCCTCGGTCCCCACAAAGGACTCTCCGCCTCCACCTCGGGCTCGCCTCCCCTAAATCCAGTCCACCACTACGACTTCTGCTTTGCCGTCGAACTACCACCTCTCCCACTAGCGGCTGATTGAACTCCCAAAGTCATCGGACAACTCCTAATCATGTGATCCATAGATCCACATGCCAAACACGCTCCTGTCACTCTCCAGCACTCACCACTATGTCTCTTGTCACAATGTATGCAAATAGGAAGCATTTGACCAAATCCTCTGCCACTACCATCTTCATCGCCAGATCGCCTAAATCGCCCCTCTGAATCAACCCAACTGCCTAAATCCCCGGTGATCTAAATGCCTGCGGCGTCGCTTTCGTGCTCCTACCAGAACTACCCCGATCGTCATCGACCTCTTACCTCGGATCCCTGACCGGTCTCAATCGGCTCTGTCTCAAGAGTCGTCAATCTGACAAAGAATGATCTCATCTCTAAAAGGTACCCATATCTGACCGGGCTAACTCTGCACGGATATCCAGATTCAGCCCTCCCTCAAATCTCCGGCACCTATCTGCCTCGGAGGCAATCAGAACAGACGCATACGCCGACAACTCATTAAATCTGACCTCATAATCTGCCACTGTCATCGATCCCTGTCTCAACTCTAAGAAATCCTCAGATCTTCATATCCAAATACTCCTGGGCATGAAATTATCTCGGAAAGCCCTCGTAAAATCAGCCCGAGTCAATACACATGGCCTGGTGGAACTACCCGGGACAGTCTTCCACCACTGATAAGCCGGACCCTGGAGCAAAGAAACAGCATAATCGAAGCGCTCCTCCGGGTCGCAGTCCATCTGGTCCAGGACCCGCTCGGTCCTCTCCAACCAACCCTCGCCTCGGTAGGATCAGCTTAGTGAAATCGACGGCCCACGCTTCTGCAGACGATCATACCTCCGTTCCCGCCTCATGGGAACCACCGGAGCTCGCCTCAAACATAAACACGTAAGACTCTCTACTGCGCTCCGATGATCCTTGGTCACCGGTTGATCAACTTGATCACCAAAGATGGATGACCTCTGATAAAATCACATTTCAATCAATTTCTTGCTTTGCTTACGAAATTCAAGCCTAAATTATACTATGCCCAAAAGATGCCAAACCATGCTACGATACCACCTAATGTAATCGCCCCTCGTAGTAGAGTATACCAAGTCGCCAGTAGGTCGTGCTAGGGTGCACAACCTCTGACGAGTGCACTACTAAACTATCATTTCTATATCCTCATGGCATCAATATACATAAGCAATAATATCGAATCCACTAAATTTTTAAAACCAAAAGATTCATTCCATTCATTCACAAAATCGTCGATACAACATCGATCATAAATATATACATCTGCACAAGTCCAAAGAACTACTACAACTCCTAGCTAAGTCATCCACAAAATACCCAAAAGATCCCCAATGATGGACACATGGGCCATGCTCCTCTTCTTAGACACACAGCAGGATAAGTCTCACTGATCGGAGCTAGAGGTCAAACTATCTCAGTGTCCTGAAAAAATAATTCGCAATTTGGGTGAGTTTGCGAAACTCAATGAGTAACCATCATCGATGGTTTACTCAACTCATGCATAGCCACATAATCACACAATATCATATACTATCACATTCAGGAAATCACATGCAGTCAATTTCACATTTATAAGGCGATAAGCCTTTCACACAATTCACATGTAATCAATCATATATGCAGTGTGCATGTGACTCTTTCATTTTCTTTCGTTGTTGTGACCGTGTGCCTGAGCTCATATACGTTGAGCCATTGGCTCGAAAACAGATGGGCTTAAAGCCCTAATCGTTGAGCATAAAGCTCTACAAATCATTGGGCATGAAGCCTCATGACGTTGAGCTTAAAGCTCAATAATCGGCATACCCCGTCACAATCGCCTTTATGTGATCATACTTTTATGCATGTATGCACATGTCCCATTTACAATACATGCATCATTTGAAAACCTCATCTGCCTAATTTTCATCATTTGAAATCATTTATGACAATTTACACCCAATTAACACTACTATAGCACATTCCAATATTTGAACACTGTGGTCCGAAATCAATCAAATCAAACACATAGAATCCATCCTTAGCTCCACATGGCATATGACATAAAATTAAACACATAAAGGTTGAAGAACCAACTAGGTTACTCACCTCAGAACTTTCGAGCTACTGCCGGGAAGTCTCGCCTACGTCAGATGATCGGCGATCCACTTGAGCCGCTATAACAATCAAAATATACATAACATTATTACTGGTACTAATTCCGATGCTTAATTATGCAGATGAATCAAATCATGTACATACTATACAAATTATGACATTTCCGACCTAAATCCGAATTCCCGATCTCAAACTTAAATTCCCGAACTCAATTTCTAATTTCCAATTTCAAAATCTCCAAATTGAATTTAATCCATAACCAATTAGATCCTCAATTGCCTAAATCCCAAAATGATTAAAACCTAATTTCATTTTGGTAGAACACCTTCCTCAGCCATGACACACCATTTCACGCCATGGCGAGTATCCAAATTAGCTGCGTTGCGCACATTGGGCTCCTCGTCGTGGCGTCGCTCGCGTCGTCACGACGCGATGCCCTTTTTCTCCTCGCCATGGCGCACCTTCCAGCAAGACGTCACGGCGTGCTTTGCTGCGTTCCTACTACGCATGGCGTGTTCTTCATCTTGGCAAGGCGTCGGCAACGGACACGTCCGTAAAACCCGAATTTTGCGATTTTAACCGATAATCGTTCCAAATCCAAGTTTTCTCCTTACAAATCACTCTAAATAAATCCATACTCATCATACAACAATCCCAACCTCTATTTCATCAAATAAGTAAAATCCCTAAATTCTAACCCTAATCACCGTCGAAATCCTAATGCTCAAATCCTCAAATTTTCATGTTCAAACATCAATCTAACTTTATAAATCAACAAATCAAGTTATACAAGACAAGATCAAAGTAGCTTACCTGATTAAAAGCTCCAAATCTTCAAGAATCACCAATCTCTCTCTCCCACACCCACGGCAACTCCCAAAATAATGCCCAAAATCATCTTCTTCTTACACCAAGCTTAAGGAATGATCAAAGAGAAAGGAAAGAACAATTTTGTGGAAGGAAATCAACCAAACTCTCAAGAAGAAATCACGAAGAAGGAGAAGAATAAAGCTCGTGGGGAGAAGATTCAAAGGTTTAGGATATATATATATTAAAAGGATTAAGGCTTGTTTGGCAAATGTCAATTGCCACAAGCCCGATCCAAACAACCTCGATCAATTTCAAATTCTAATTTCTCCCAATTTCAATGACCAAGTCCTAGTTCCTCAAATCAAATTACTAACCTGTCCGTACCATTGGATAATCAATTATGGAACCGAAAATCTAATTAATCACTCATCGATCAATTTTCGGTCCGGGCCTAATACTCCAAAAATTCCAGAAAATTTCCTATAAATCCATAAAAATAGAAAACTCATTATCCTATACTCCAATTTCACAATTCCACTCTCTAACTTTCAATTCTAACTCAAATTCAATCATCGAACCTAAATTGACCTAATTATCCCACATATCCTAATCATATCCAAATTTCATTTTACAATCTCCAATTTCTCATTTCTTATACCAATTAAATTTCTCAGATTAATTAACCCAAATCAATTTCCAAATTCAAATTATCCCAATCTAGTTTGAAACATGTCATATATGCATGTACGTATAAATGCCAATTATACAAGATGCTATAATGCCCGCACATGAACAAATACGAATGCAATAAATCAGACACATCCCATCTGAATTGGCAGGATGTTACACTAATAATAACAATAACAATAACAATAACAATAACAATAACAATAACAACAACAACAACAACAACAACAACAACAACAACAACAACAACAACAACAAGAATAATAATAATAATAATAATAATAATAATAATAATAATAATAATAATAATAATAATAATAATAATAATAATAATAATAATAATAATAATAATAATAATAATAATAATAATAATAATAATAATAATAATAATAATAATAATAATCTTAATAATAATAATACTCATAACAATAATAATAATAGTGATAATGATGATGTAGATCATAGTAATATAGATCATAGTAATAATAATCATAATTATTATTACACAAATAATAATCAACATAATTGAAATATTAAAAGGGATTTAATAATAATAATCATACAAAAGGATAATAGTAATAATAATAATAATAAGAATAATGAGAATAATAATATAAAAAGGAATTTAATAATAATATGAAATTAATCTAATAATTATAAATATTTTAAAATATTTTTAAAATATATAAATTTCAATATAATTTGATTTAATAATTAGAATTAAAAAGGCCGAGTTCATGAGGTTGAGCGCTCGCCCTCATGAGTTATTTATTTATTTATATATTTTAATTATTAAGTAAAATTTATTTGAAATTTATATATTTTAAAATATATTTTAAATTTAATTATATTTATTTAATTCCATAATTTTATACTTAACTAATTATTAATTTTAATTAGTTTATTTTAAATTTATTTATTTATTTGTATATTTATTTATTAGCTAATCATTTTAAAATATATTTATTTATATATATATATATATAATTATTAACAATTCACTTTTAAAATATATTTAATTAATTATTAATTTATTTAAAATTTATTATTAATTTCTAATTTCATAATTTTATACTTAACTAATTATTTACCAAAATTCAATTCCCAAATATTAAAAATGAATTACCATTTAACAAATATTAAGAATGTGTAAATTAATGATTTAAGCTTTTTCAATTTTACTAATTTTACTAATTATCTATTTTACAATTTTACATTTAATTATTAATTTCACATTTGATTGTCAATTTTACCTTTGTTAAACTTTTGATCTTCTTTTCATTTTTAACAAACCATAATATTATATACACCATTTCATATTTAATTCTTAAATATATATGTTGCTTTTACAATTTTTAATTGACATTAATAATAATAATAATAAATAATTAAAATCTCGTTTACAAGTCTACAACATATTCACAATTTCATAACAAACATTCAGTACATCACTTCTTTACGCTCAAACAAGTTTTTACAATTTTACAAAATGTTATTTAATAATAATTGACCCAAACCCAATTCAACATTTGACCTATATTAAAATTCTAATAAAAATCAAACTTGGTACCTTGTTTTTGTTGTGGTGTTGGTTTGAAGTTGGCGAGTTTGGTATGTGATTGAGCTTTTGAACCATTGGTTTCTTGAGTAGGGCGAGTGGTGCTTTGTGGTGGCTAAGTATGGTGATAAGGCGTTTACTTTGATTTGGAAGACATTGGCAACACTCTTTGGACAATGGGACTTGTTTGGTTCAGATGCACCTTCACCTTACATCTCTCTCGTGTTTAAAGCTACCTATCAATGATCCGAATGTAAGTTTTCTTTTCGTATGCCAACAGGCTGTTGGCCCTCTTCTACCAAATTTCGAGGTTATTAGAATAAGTTCAAGTTTGCAGATTTTGATCAAGTCGGATTGGGTTTATGATGAACTCATAATTTCAATTTGAATTTGAATTAAATATCATTCAAACTTAGGGTTGAAACAAAAAATGTTAAGAGGGTATGTTTTAGATTTTAGGATTCTTATGTTTTAGTTAGAATTTGGCTCGAGATGAAGGTTGGATTCCAAAATCAAAATCAAACCTAGCTTACATAGATTCCGATTAAGTTCGGATGCGCTTTATGTTAAACCAACAATCCTAAAGCCTCGGTTGGATTCAAAATTTTAAAATTTGACTTAAAATTTAATTGAACTTAAAATCAAGTATTTTTAAACAAAAATACATAGAAGACATTTTTAAAGATTGAAGATTTTTAAAATTTTATAGTAATGAATATATGTTAATATATTCAATAACTAAACCATTTAAAATTATAAGAATAATAGTAACGAATAGAAGTGTATAATATTGCTAGTTTAGAGTTTAAATATATATTCAAAACTTTGTAGATATCATTAGAAATTAAATTTTGTAAAACATTTGAATTGAAAATTAAATATATATTCAATTGGTTTTCATGAAAATTGCCTAGCTCATGAGGGTGTGGTCGCACTCATGAGCCGTGCATTTTCTAGAGAATGGCCACCCTCACCTCATGAGGATGGCACGATATTTTATATCAACTGTTTTTGTTATTGTAATTATTTATTTATGGATTTATAATAATAATAATAATAATAATCATAATAAGACTATTTTACATAATAGTTATTATAAATTATATAATAATAAATAATAAAAACGTTATGTTTCTTTAATCATTCTTATTATTTTAATTGTTTTGATATATGATAAGTGTAATTTCCTTATAATTTGTTATTCCGTAAATTATTGCCCGCATTATTAATACTTGTTTAAATTTTATATTGTTTATTATTATTCAACATTTTATTATTGTTAATACTACTACTACTACTACTACTACTACTACTACTACTACTACTACTACTACTACTACTACTACTATCTGCTGCTGTAATTATTATTCTATCGCTATTACTACTACTACTCCTACTCCTACTCTACTCCTACTCCTCCTCCTACTACTACTACTAATCAAAATAATAAAGTTAAAAATAATGACAAGAAAATTAGTAATTATAACAAATTTCATAATAATTACGCATAATAAAAATAATTAATAAATTTAATAATAATAACGAATAATAATAATAATAATAATAATAATAATAATAATAATAATAATAATATATTATGAGGGTGTTTAATTTCCAAGAAGCGCCATTTAAATTTCAGAAGCGATAAGAATATTTTAGTAGAAAAGGATGACTTCTATTATGAAGAAGCATTAAATGCTCACAGTAAACCATTATTCGCACAAGCATTAAATGCTCTGCGATTGCGTAAACCGTTATTCTAAAAGCATGAAATGGTGTTGTGAGAAGTTTTGCCATTCTGAAAGCAGCATTAAATGCTTTATAAAGCATTGAAATTTTTTGGAGGGAAATGGAGGGGCAGGGATTGAGGTTTAAGTACGTAAGTAGATACTGATATTAATAATAAATATAATTAAAAAATTAATGAGATTGATAAGGGGCAGAAACTTTGAAGTAAAATTTGACCTAGTTAGAGGTTGAAATTGCTTTTAAGCCCTTCTTGGAAGTTGTAAATTGTGTTTTGATATTTTCATTGATATAAAGTATGGAATATTCCATGCTACACATCCATACTTGATCTATGTCATTTAATTGTGCTGATACAAGTGATTAAGGATGGATTTTTGTCATTTATCGAAAGTTGCCTTGGTTCTATATTAGCCTAATTGACAGACGAGATTGTTCGAAAATGTCTTGCTTATGATAGAAAAAGTTTTGAGCTCATAAGATTTTACTATGACATGCAATTATAAAGCGATATATACATGATAAAGTCTAAGTGGGAGATTGTTAGGATATATGGACTTATTATGTATATGTTAAAATTAATAATAATTGTATGTTGTATATGTCATAAAAACTTAGCCCAAATATAAAAGTGATCTAATTTGGTTAAAATTAATATGGGCTTAAATGATTAATATATAAAATATGGGGTCATATGTACATACTTGATAAATAATTTCTAATTTAATGATGGGCCAAATTAGAAATAAAGGAAACTTATTAGATATCCCATCATCAGAAAAGAATTCCTTACATTCAGTATCACTTTGGAAGATCAAATCGCATCATTCAAGAGAATTCATTCAACAATGGATTTAGCTATACTTCCGCTTCTGATTTCGATTTCTATTCTTGATGATTTGACATGATTGTGGAATTTAGGATTTAGGGTTTTCCCTAACATATGCATCTATATATAGGAATTATCCATTAAACTGCGGTCTTTTATGATTCTATTTCAATTTATTATCAAAATAAATAAATAAACAGAGCAATTTTGCTCAAGCTTTTAGATATCGTTCTGTTCCGGTCAGTACTATACCGGCCAAAAAACAGAATAGTATCAACATCTTTGGTATCGACCTCAAATATTAACTAGTATTGTAAATTTAAAAAATAATGAAGATCATTTTGCAAACAAAGAAAAAACCCTAACAACAGCACCCTCCCCTACGCCTGCCTGCCTCTGCCTCTCCTTTTTCATTTTTTCGTCTCTCTCTCGAACTCACCTCATCCTCTCTCTATCTCACCCACGCTCTTGTCCTCTCCACTCCCCTATGTGACTCTCCGACAGTTATGGCAAAAAGTTATGGCAAAAACATTAAAACACAAACAAATCCAATTTCTAGCTTTTCAACCTAACTCAAATTTTATCACTTCCATACCAATTCTACACCAATAACTACTCAATTTATTCAACATATCACCCACAATTGAAGCAAGACCTCACTTGAACATTTATCCACAAAAATACAGGTAAAGTTTGATAGCTAGCTAAAGTTTACTAGATCTTTATGAAATTTCTCTTGTAAGAATTGTTTTAAATGACTTAGTGGCATTCATATCTATGGTATGTGATTCCTATTTGGTGGATACAATCCATGAAGTCTTCATTATTATTATAAAATGATTGACATTGTGTTATTTGAAATTTTTTAATAGTGTTATTAGTAAAAAAAGTTTGATTGTTAATATTTAAGTAGTGAGAATTAAAAAAAGATAAGTTGAATAGGCGAAGTAATTTCGTAAGTTAATGACTCTTAATTAGCTATTGTTTTTAAAATTAAGAATTGGCTACTTGTTGACTCACCATTTTATTACGATTATTATTAATTTTCTTCTTGATAATAAATTGGAAAAAATATGCTTATGTCACCTCCCTCGCGAGAATGCGCTACTTGTTAAAAATTATTCACGATTTTATTATTATTATTAATTTTGTTAATGATAATAAATAGGACAAAATTATGCTTATTTTTGTCATTCATTATCATCGATTTAATTTTAGAGGATTTCAAGAATTTTATTAGAAATTATATTATAATTAATAATAAAATGTTATATTTCTTTAATCATTCTTATTATTTTAATTGTTTTCACATACGATAATTCTAATTTCGTTATAATTTGTTATTTTACAAATTATTGCCACAATTATTATAAGTTGTGCTAAATTTATATTTCTTATTATTATTCACAATTATATTATTTTTAAATTTTATTATGGTTCTTTAATTATTCTAATTAATTTAATTCTTTAAAATGAGCTTTAATTATTAATTCTCCACTTACTATCATTCTTATTATTAATAAATTATGTTTTTATTAATGCTATTAAATAATATGATTTAATTCCAGATTTTATTAGTTTTATCCTTCATAACAAGATATGAAATGAATAAAGTTATGAAAATAATAACCAAATTCATTTCAAACAATTCATTTATTAATCATAAGTTATATTCTTATTAAAGTTGATTACTGAATTTTAAATGTTTTATATATTTCTCATGAGGCCAAAGTATTTTCGCTAGAATTGGCTAACTCTTTTTTTTAAATTAAGAATTGGCTAATGTTGACTCACCATTTTATTACGATTATTATTAATTTTCTTCTTGATAATAAATTGGAAAAATATGCTTATGCCAGCCTCCCTCATGAGAATGCGCTCTTGTTAAAAATTATTCACGATTTTATTACGATTATTAATTTTGTTAATGATAATAAATAGGACAAAATTATGCTTATTTTTGTCATTCGTTATCATCGATTTAATTTTAGAGGATTTCAAGAATTTTATTAGAAATTATATTATAATTAATAATAAAATGTTATATTTCTTTAATCATTCTTATTATTTTAATTGTTTTCACATATGATAATTCTAATTTCGTTATAATTTGTTATTTTACAAATTACTACCACAATTATTATAAGTTGTGCTAAATTTATATTTCTTATTATTATTCACAATTATATTATTTTTAAATTTTATTATGGTTCTTTAATTATTCTAATTAATTTAATTGTTTAAAATGAGCTTTAATTATTTTTCTCCACTTACTATTATTCTTATTATCAATAAATTGTGTATTTATTAATTATATTAAATAATATGATTTAATTCCTTATTATTATTAATTTTATCCTTCATAACAATAACGAATTGAATAAAGTTATGAATAATAATAAACAAATTCTTTTCAAATAATACATTTATTAATCATAAGTAATATTCTTATTAATATGCCTAAACAATATTCGTTGAATTATTTGCATTACTAAATGTTATTATTTTAAAGTTGCTTCATCAACATCTCTTTTAAGTAGATCCCGATAGTTAATCGATTATATATATATATATTGTATAATATATTATTTGATAATTTTTTCATCCTTGTATCAGTTTTTTTTTAATGAGGCAAATTTATTAATATTAAATCAAAGTGCATAGAGAGGCAGGGCATTAAAACCATACTTCCCCGAGTGATAGCTAAAGGTGGCTAATACCAAAACCTTCCTAAAAATAATCTAAAGGTTACATTTGATGCCTAACACGCAAATATGGAAAACCTATTTTATCCAGAGAGACCAAACCCCTGAGAGGAGAAGGAAGAGAGCAATGTAAATAAGACACAGAAGATTGCGTGGAAGTTGCTTGCCTAGCAAGCCAGTCTGCTACCGAATTAGCTTCGCGAAAAATATGAGTTAATTTCCAATGGGTGCGAAGTAAAGTTCGAATGCGGTCCAAATCCTAACAATAACGCCACGACCATGCTGTCTTGCCCAAAATCATATCAACTAAGACCCGTGAATCACATTGTATGTTTAAGTTCAAACCGTCAACACGAATTGCAGGTCCAAGAGCGAGCCTTCAACCTCAAGAAAAAAGCGGTTCCCGCCCCAAAGAATTCGATTGGGCATGCAAACCCGGCTGTAGAATCACGAACAAGAAATCCACCCCACTAATTGTGAGCTCGAATAAGACCCACAACATTCAAAACTAATTCATCTCAAGCGTAACTCCTGTGTTACGCGTTGTACCGTCGCCGCTTGACATGTAGGTAAAATGCACAATTGAGTAACAAATGAGCATTCGAGAAGCCGAGATCTGCAACGACGTTGCCAAAGAGAGCATGCGAGGAAAACCACATGTCTTATAAGTCGAGAATAGGATGGTGAGCATTGTTGAATATAATCGCATTCCGTAGGCGCCATAACGTCCAAGCTATTAACCATGGAATCAAACACTGAATGTATTGGACTGCCGGATCAGCACACTGTGTTGAAAAAGCATAATGGAATAATTCATACATACCACATGTGAGATTAAAATGCAGTCCCAACTGAAGTTCAAAAAATTGCCATAATTGTCGTGCCACCATGCATTGAACAAAGAAATGATCCAAGGAGTCAACAGATGCAGAACAGCTTGGGCATATCGAAGGTAATTGGAATCCGAGACTCATAAGAACCTCAGGGAAAGGGAGAAAGCCATGTAACAACTTCCATCCAAAGAGAATGATTTTTAAAGGCATTCGCTTATCCCATAAGTAGTTTAAATCAGGCTTGGAATCCTGGCGTCGCCGAACCATTTCAAAAGTCGAGCTTAAAGAAAACTTTCCATCCGTGGTAGGGTCCAAATTAAGGTGTCTTGACTATCACCAAAGAAGGTGGATTCGCACCCACAAACTCTATTCCTTGCTTGGTAGCATCTCCAACAAAGTGATAGATCCCAGCTATATTGAACATAAACATCCCGAACCTAATCTTACGTAGCGAATCGTGATATTCCAAATCAAACAAGTGTTGGAGAGTACCATCACCTGACCAGTTCTCATATAGGAAGGAGCAATCACCAGAACATACATCAATTCTCAAATTTGCTCGCATAATAGCATCAATCTTAAGAAGGCGCGAGTAGGACGCAGACTTGTGTAGAGCTATCGAATTCACATATTTAGCCCACAAGCCATCACCAGTCCTCCATTTCCACCACAGGTTGCAACCGTAAGCTTTGACCAAATCGTTCAAGCCTCGGACCCCAAGTCCATTCTCCAATTTTGGAAAACACAACTTTTCCCAACTTCGCCAAACACGGCGTGATTCACTACCATCCATTCCCTAAAAAAATCGAGAAAAAAGCTGTTCCAGTTGACGAAGCGTAGCCTTAGGAGGGTCTATAGCTGCGAACACATGCAGTGGAATGGTACTTAGTACATGCTTGATTAAAATTAAACGCCCCCCAGTCGACAATAGGTGACTTTTCCAACCTGAAATTCTGGGTGCAACAAAGTCGATCAAGTGCTGAAAATATTGGTTTCGCTTGCGCCCCTTGTAGAGTACATTGCCCAGGTATTTCATTGGCAACTGTCCTTTAGGAATTCCTGTGAGCTGGGTGATTGCACGACAGTGACTTGGTGTACAACGCTTGGATACCAAGAAAGTACTTTTGGATTTACTCACCTTCGCCCAAAGAGAGAATTCATAAGCATCCAAAATTTAAACAATTCATTCAAGGACCTCCTGAAGCCCTTGTAAAGATGATTAAATCATCCGCAAAGCAAAGATGACTAACCATCATGGAACCCCTCGGACCAGCATAAGAGGCTACCCGACCATCTTGTACCAAGACAGAGAGACCACGGCTCAACACTTCGACAAGTAAGATAAATAAATAAGGGGATAATGGATCACCCTGTTTAAGACCACGGGAGGATTTAAAGAAACCTGTTGGTGAACCATTGAAAAGGACAGAAAAATTGCTTCCCCCAAGGTTATTCATCACCAAATCAACAAAGCGTGGCTGAAAACCAAACTTTAATAACAATAGGCGAAGAAATGGCCAACTTACTCGA
The DNA here is from genome assembly GCA_029891385.1 of Erythroxylum novogranatense. Taxonomy (NCBI): domain Eukaryota; kingdom Viridiplantae; phylum Streptophyta; class Magnoliopsida; order Malpighiales; family Erythroxylaceae; genus Erythroxylum; species Erythroxylum novogranatense. The sequence goes on along the minus strand of JAIWQS010000259.1, from coordinate 232,064 downwards.
TCAAATGCTTTCATTAAATCCAATTTAAATATAAGATTATGACCTCGTATCTTTCTATCAAGGTGCTGCAACAATTCATTAGTAAGAAGCACATTGTCTGTAATGTCACGTCCAGGAAGAAATGCAGACTGTTGGGACCCGATCCGGAGACCGGCGTCCCAACCCGAAAACAGAAGACGGAACGAATAAAACGATTGATCACAAAGTGAACCAAATCATTAACGAATCGAAGACGAGCTTGGAAGCAAAGCATACGAACAATGTCAAATCGAATTGGCTCGAAGACAAACCAAACAAACGGTCCAATCGAATTGAAACACAAATTCCGACATCCGCACAAATATTTTAGAAAAGCCTCAAAAGGGGTCGCGTTGGAAACCTAGACTATCCAAACCCGGTATTTTTTTCCCATATTTCATTCCTTTTCTCTTTACTCGATCACATTCAAATCATAATCAATCCATACATAAACCATAAGCATACTCAGTTATGATCATAAAATCAATATCCAAGTCTCGAATTCATATACATCCCGTAATAACTGTTTTATATACACAAAAGGCAATTCAAGCCAAAACAATATCAATTCTCAATTTATACAAAAATACAAATGCGGCAAAATCGAACTTGACGCTCTTTCATCCGATCTCTTGCTCGAAACCTGGAGATGGGGATGAGAGGTGGGGTGAGCTTGACAGCTCAGTGGGTAACGTATGTATAAATGAAACATAAGCGAAAATTTTCTTTTCAAACTTTTCAAACCTTTCCCATTCGGAAATTTTATCCAAAGACTCATTTTCAATTTTTTTTCTTTCAAAACATTCATAAACAGTTTCCGAAATTCATTTCTCAAGTTCTCAACCTTTTCACAAATCATGCAAAATTTCAACATGAATGCATCACATAAGAGAAATTTCATGCACATAAACAAAATCAAAATCACATAACATAACAGAATGGTTTGATGTTGGACCCCACACCCCACCGTAGGTGTTTGCGAGTTATCTTGCGGCGTGTGTTTCTTGGGTTATACCGCTGCATCCAACACAAATCACAATAACACATTAAATGGTTTGGTTTCGGTCCTAACAGGACGTACTGCACATTTCCGCATAGCGGTCATGTGCAGCCGTGAACAGAGGGGAGTCCGAAATCGGAACTCCTGAGCCACTTGTGGGCAGCCGGAGAAGGCTATCGAGGAGACAAGGTCTGTCGACTCACAAAAGGACTGACCAAACCCACATAGCACATAAGCAAAACGGAATTTCAGATTGCCCGAAGGCACTTTTCAAAATCTTAATTTTCTTTAAAATTTTCATATCATAACATCATAATGTGTCATAAATGACACAAACATATATCCACATGAATTCATATAACAAATCGAATGCAATTCACTTAAATCACAAATTCATCAAATTCATCACAATATATGCACTAATTCTTTAAATCATTTAAATCATAAATCAAATAATTTGAAAACCATGAATTTCATAATTCTTGCATTTTCTAAAACTCATTTTAACCCTTCAAATCATAATTTCAAACATTTACATCCTTTTCAAACATTTTATCAACAATAATTTATCAAAATCAAATTTTGTTTTCTTTAATTTTCAAAATTTCACATATAGCTTATAAATCAAAATATAAATATACTACCCACCTCATATCCATGCTAACAACTTGCTTTGTGCCTCAATTGCTCCAAAGTCTCCTTCTTTCTTCCAATTTAACATTCCCTAAAGCAATTTCATCAAAATTCAATCTCATAAATAACTTAATCCTCAAATTGAACTTAGAAAACACTAATTTCACATATAATCAAGCTATCTAAATCACCAATTTCCAAAAACCCCAATTCATAAAATTGGGCATAACCCTAATTAATTTCCATCCAAAATTAAATCCATAATACTAAGCAATCACCAAAATCGACTCCACAATACACAAACCCATATCATTTTCCATGATTATAAACCAACAATCTTCCAAAATTCACAAATCAAAATTTCGGGTCTTACCTCATCCTTCGCAAATTTTCGAATTTCTTAGCTCATGTTGGAGCTCTCGTCATCCTTCACGTTTTTCCTCCATGAAGAAATATCAAAATCACACTTAAAATTCAGCAAAAATCGTGACCTAGCTTCTTCTTCTTCTCCCATTCGAAACACTCTTCTTCTCTCTTCTCTCTTTTTCTCTTCTTTCTTTTCTGTTCAAGTGTCGTGCCTCCCTTCATAAAAACAACAGCCCAATCCTTTTTATAGTGCCATGTCATTTAATGAATGGGGAATGACCCATTTGCCCTTACTCATAAGCCTAAAACTTAACTCTTTAAGTAAACTTCCAAAATTGCTCCTTCTTTTTTTGCCTTAAAAACTTTATAGAAATGTCCCTCTATGTCTTACAAATCCATCGCTTCAAGAATCGGATCGATCGGAGCTCTATAGCTCAAGATATCTTCAAAATACTGAAGTTTGTTCGTCAGACCCGAGGCTGAACACCACACCTAACTTCCGACCCATATTTGGAAGTCTTAGAGGCTACATTACAACACCGAGACTGAACACTATATCTAACTTTCGACCTATATTTGGAAGTCTTAGAGGCTCCATTGTCGATCGGATCCTTCATAACTTTTGTAGCCTCATCTCTCTAGTTTAATTATCAAAATGAATCAGCTCAATCCGAGCTCTAGCGATCGAGATATACCCAAAATACTGAACATTGTTCAGCCATTACAGAACTGAGACTGAACACTACACTGAACTTCCGACCTGTATTTGAAAGTCTTGCAGGCTCAATTGTCGATTGGCTCCTTAATAACATTTATAGGTCTATGATTCTATATTAATTTGAAAAAAGAATCAGATCGATCGGAGCTCTAGCGACCGATATAACTCCAAAATACTGAACACTGCTCATACCATTACAAAGCTGAGACTGAACTCTATACCTAACTTCCGACCCATATTTGAAAGTCTTAAAGGCTACATTGTCGATCTGCTCCTTCATAACATTTGTAGCCCCATCTATCTAGTTTAATTTCCAATAATAATCAAATCAATCTGAGCTCTATAGCTCGAGATATATCAAAAATACCGAATACTGTTCAAACTTTTACAACCGATCATCTCACTATAATCTGAGCTATCTTTCTCCATTTAATTCCAAAACCTACCTATCTAGTATGGAAAGATAGAAAAATGTCTTAGGAATCCAACGCTTCAAAAATCAGGTCGATCGGATGTCGAACGAAGAAGTTATGGCCAAAACAAGGAAGAGAGGTCGGTCGGCTGAAAATCGATCGCAAAGGTCGCACAGCAGGTCGGTCGCCCGCACTAGGTCTGTCTCCTGCACCAGGTCGGTCTCCCGCACCAGGTCGGTCGCCCGCATCAGGTCGGTCGCCCACACCAGGTCGGTCGCTCGTGCCAAGTCGGTCTCCCGCACCAGGTCGATCGCTCGTGCGGGCGCGCGCAGGTGGGCGATCAACCATGTGATCCGACCTCCAAACTTCAAACGTTCATATCTTTTGACTCCAAGCTCCAAATTAGACACAGTTTATTTCGTTGGAAAGATAAAAGACAGATATACAATGTTCAAGAAGGACTCACAAGCAAGCTCGGACTCTAAAGGGATCAAAAGTTTACACAAAGATGACTGATTGATAATTTCTCAACAGTACCAAAACTTGGAAACTTCATAACTTTTGATCCGGAACTCCAAATTTAACAAAATTGGTGTCTATGGAAAGCTTGAAGAAAGATCTACAACTTTTATTAAGGCCTTAAAAATCATATCGACCCCTAAATTGGTCAAAAACTCCACACCAACTGACTGGTCGATCAGCTTCACATTAAACAACATCAGAACTTCTAACAATCATAACTTTGTACTCCCTTATCCAATATTTTCGTGCCTTATATCAATGGAAAGATAAAAACAAGATCTACAATGTTCATGAAGAACTCCAAACCAAATTCAACCTCTAGCTAAGTTAATGTTTCAATTGAAGTTTCTGCCCTGATAGCCATCACCTAAGCAATATCCAAATTTCACATTATCATATCTTTCAACCTCCACAACCAAGAATCGCATATTATACATCATTTTAAAGCTATTCAAATTCTCTATAACTTTCACGTAACGATTTACTCCAATTCAAACCACATCAGTACGGAAATCGCCTCAAAACATAACATATACAATCCTACACTTAGAGCATTTTCCAAAATCAAGGCAAAATACACTTAACTTTCAAATATCATAACTTTCAATCCCGATATCGAAAAATAGCATACTTTATGGCCATGAAAAGCTCTCAACATAAGCTAAATTTTTTTATATTAAGATCATTTTCTCAAAATGTGCCTAAATCAAAAGTCAACTCTTTACTTCAAAAAGTCAATCTTTCTAATTTTCTTCAACATATAACACTTTCACTAATTCATTTCTTGCTTTTCAACTTCCATTTCAATCAACTAATTCATTTTGACTTTCATAACTCATACAACTGTACTAAATTTTCAAAGTCATCAAAATCAATCACTTCATTTCTCATCAATCTCCTTTTAAATACAATAACATCTACAACACAATACCTATACAAACACACTCATTGAATTCCATTTTAATAATTCTAATTTCCATCAAAAGATCGGGGTCCAACACAGACTGCTGTTCGGAGATTAATCGAGGAAGGAGGAGTTGCATGCGATCACAGATAATCCTTGTGAAGACCTTATTAATAAAATTGCAGAGACTAATTGGGTGGAAATCTCCGAAAATGGTGGGACACTCCTTCTTTGGTAGTAAAACAATTAGTGTGCTGCCTATACTTTTTGGAATGGGGACCCCTGCAAAAAATTCCCTCACTACATTAAGAAGGTCGTCCTTAATGATAGGCCATCATTGCTGTTAAAATGTCCCATTAAACCCATCTGGACCTGCCGCACTACTTGGACTCAGATGAAATACTGCACGATGGACCTCCTCCATAGACACCAAGGCAAGGAGAGTTGTATTGTCCAAGTCACCAATTGTTGGAGTGATTATCTGTAACAAATCAGATGCACGCTCCACATCAAATGTAACCATTTCATCTGTTAATTAGGATTGGAAAAAAGATGCTGCATGCTACTGGAGCGTATGAGAGTCTTCCATCCAGTCACCTTGGTCGTTCTTTAATTTAGATATGTGCAATATGGATCTCTTTGCAAGAATTGAAGAGTGGAAAAATTGCGTATTCCTATCCCCTTCTTGGAGCCACTTTGCACGTGCCTTTTGACGCCAGAAATCCTCTTCTTCAGCCAAGGCCTGGAATAAATTCGCCTGAGAAGATTTCAAATTTACTAGATCCACATCAGCCTGAGTCGAATCAAAAATCTGCTCCAAAGATTTAACAAGAGCCTCACCTTGTCGACTCTATCAAACACATTCCCAAAGACATCCTTATTCCAATGCTTAGGACCTCCTTTAATCGTCATAATTTGCGTGAGAACTCAGACATCCCATAACCTTCTGGCAATTTGTTCCCGAAAAAGTCATAGCGGTTGACCAAATGTGGGGTGACGAATCCACATATCTTGAAATTTAAAGGAAGAAGGGACTGAAGTAGGAGTAGCACAGTTATACAACATGGGACTATGATCAGAAGTAGCACGGTTTAGTAACTCCACTGTCGAGGATGTAAACTGCTGAAGCCAAGAAGAATTAAACAGAATACGATCCAATTTCTTCCACATACCCCCGACTGCGTACACCAACCCATGTAAACCAGCCTCTTGCTGTGGGAAGTTCTTGCAACAAAGACTGGGATAGGAATTCCACAAAATCCACCATTGACCCCAAATCTGGATAAGCTGCCCCGACACACTCGTCCAAACTAGCTATAACATTGAAATCACCACCAACCATCCAGGAAGCATTACCTATTTGTTGCTGAAGACACAACAAATCCGCCCATAAAACACGACGTGCAGCTCGTGTACTTTTAGCATATACCCCGGTAACATAAATAGGAGAGGATGAGAAGCCTTCTATTTTCAAAAGCAAGAGCTGGGAAGATTGGAAATCCACACTGCAAGTTATACCATTACGACAAAGGAACCATATTTTATTACTGTCATAAGCAAAGGAATATTGGAAGCCAAGTTTAGATTGAATCTCAGTGATACGAGCAGCCTCAATAAAAGGCTCCAGCAAAATTATACAGGAAATTGCATGTATACGACACAACTTCTTCAGTCTTCGTATCGAAGCTATGTTTCCAATTCCTCGAACATTCCACACTAAGGCACTAAGCATTAGAAACGGAAGAGGGGAGGGAGTGTGAAGACCTTGTTTTAACTGTTTTCGCAGTAGCAAAATAATTGCGTTTAGAGCTAGGGGGCCTTCCCCGCCGTCTGGGGAGCATAGTGGAAGGAGGTTCCACATTATGTAGCTGATTATAGAAGTCACGCAATTGCTGAAAAACCTCAGTTCTGGTCGAAATAGGGGTTGGTTCCTCTTGACTACTCAAGGGGTCTGCTGTGTAAAATTCAGAACGACGGAGGATTACTGTGTCATCACATAACCGGGACAGTCGAGTAGCTGGGTTTGAATTCATAAGTATCTGGTGTTCATCCATTAGTATTACCGCAACTTCATCATCGGTGCTCTGATCTTCGCCACAAACTATCACCGGCTGACGCGGGAAACCAATTTCTTGGGAGCATGACTGCGGGGGATTGTCAAGTTCTTGACCTGGAAATTTCTGAGGCTCACTGTCGGAGGGCTTGATTGTACCTGTGGGTTCAGGTGCGGATTCTACTTGGATTTCTGGAGCGGGCGCATTTTTAGGCATTAAAGCTTTGACAGTGGAGGCAGGAGGGTCAACAATTGGAAAATGGTCCTGTCGTGACAAATCACCAAGGCCCTTCTCACTGGATGACGTCTTCATCGTTGCAGGAGGAGCAAGTTGTTTAGGGACATACTCTGTCCCAATTACAGAAACTCCTGAAACCGTTGCATTTCGCTTAGCAGAACCCTGAATAGGATCTGTATGGTGGTTTTGTACTCTCTTCCCTTTCAGGACATATTGAGCGGCTACATCGTCCTGATCCGTACCAGTGCCTGTAACAGGGATTTTCAATTATGGATTATTGACATGGCATAAGTCCTCGGAATGCCCAACATGCCAACAGTGTTGACAGTACGATGGGACCTTCTCATAGACCAATTTCTGTCAGAAACCATTAGAGCCTTCAACATCGATCCAAGCTTTATCTGGTCGGTTGTTGAGAAGATCAATTTCTACCTGTACCCTAGCCATACTTGGCCTTTTCAATGAAGCCGTTGCGGAATCAATACGTAGTGGGCATCCCACCACTGAACAAATAGCAAAAAGAGTAGATTTGTCGAAAAAATGAATTGGTAATCTGGGAAGAGATATCCAAACAGGTACCAGAGAAGACTCCCGATCCACATGGAAATGCTCATCCCACTTCAACACACGCATTGCATGCCCCCTAATGTACCAAACTGGACGAGAGAAAGGCTTCTAGATACTTCTGAAGTTCCTCACCCGAAGGTCTTCCCAATTTCGGATTCTGCTTATTATATCCATAGGAAAATTTGCCAACCAAAGTCCATTGAAAAGGTTGCGTCAAACGTTGAACATGCTGTTTCTTGAATGAAATAGCTGGGGCTCCCTTGTGACGCCCAACAAGGGCTTGCTGATCCGGGTCTGTCGGGGCAGAGTCGAAGAGAAGATCCGGCGTGGCAAAGGAGGCATGGGAGCCCAAAACTTCCTTGAAACTACGCGACGAAGACGGCGGTTGAGAAGGCCCCCCCCAACCAACTGTTGGAGGGTTCCCATGGTAGATCGAAACAAAATAAAAATTAATATCCTTGTGTCAGTTGTTTACACAATTGAGTTCCAGAAACGTGGCTTACCTCATGCTCACATCCTTCTGTTCTTAAATGATAAAGAGAGGTACCATAATCCTGAAGAGCTTGATAAAGAGAGCCAACCATTTTCTGGCTAGCTCGTGAGGGCGAGCGAGCCAGTCATTTTTTGGCAAAAATAAATTGCCTAGCTCGCGAGTATAAATTAGCACAAGTATTAATAATTCCGGCAATAATTTAAATTATATTTTCATGTTTGATTAATATAATAATATTAATCATAATAATAGCATTATTAATTTAATTATTATTAATATTATTATTTGAATTATTATTATTATTGATTTAGGCGATTTTATCAGTATATTAGTTTTATTAACAAATGTAATATTATTATTAAAATGTTTATTATTATTCATAACATTATGAAATTCCTTATTATTATAAAGTGTATTTATTTATTATTATTGTTATTATTATTATTATTCGTGAATTTACTAATTAATTTTATTTCCATTGTTATAATTATTTGTTAAATATTATTATTAAATTTATTAAGAGTATTTATGAAATTTATTATTATTATTAATAATAAATTCTTTATTATTATTATTATTATTCTTATTATTATTATTATTATTATTATTATTATTATTATTATTATTATTATTATTATTATTATTATTATTATTATTATTATTATTATTAGTATTATTATTACTACTATCATTATTATTCTTAAATTTACTAATGAATTTTATTTCTATTATTATAATTACTGCTAAATATTATTATTAAATTTATTATGCAGTATTTATGAAATTTATTATTATTATTAATATTAAATATTATTATTAATATTATTATTATTATTATTATTATTATTATTATTATTATTATTATTATTATCATTATTATTAAAATGTTTATTATTATTCATAACATATTATTAATATAAATAAACAAAAGCAAACTAACTTAATAAAATAAATCCATTAAATAATAAAAAGAAATAAAATATTACTAATTTTAATAATAAAATACAAAAAAGGCTTAATGTTTGGGCATATTGAGATTTCTAGTATCTCATGAGCCTTTTAGAAGGCCTTTCTCCCAATCTCGAGGGTGAGTCTCACCTCATGAGACCAACTATAGCATATCCAAACAAGACAAGAGAGATAGCTTGGTTGCTTGAGATGAAGCCAGAGTTAGTGGTAAGAATAGATAAGTTTGTAAGAAAAGAATTTTGAAAATTAGAGCGAACCACTTGTGTAATCTGTGTGCAAAAAGCAATTGAGGCAGTAGTGTCATGTTCATCATTCCCACACCCTGCAATAACAGTAATAAACTAATGAAAATAATAATAATATTTAATATTAATAAGAAAGTTATAATAATAATAATAATAATAATAATAATAATAATAATAATAATAATAATAATAGTAATAAATTTTATAAATATTGCATAATAAATATAATAATAATATTTAATAGTAATTTTAATAATAAAATAAAATTAATTAGTAAATTTACTGAATAATAATAGTAATAATAATACTACTAATAATAATAATAATAATAATTATAATAATTAGTAAATTTAATTTACTAATTATTCTTATTAATTTAACTTTTAAATATGGGCTTTAATGATTAATTCTCTACGTACTTTTGT